>AFIR01000552.1:0-21822 GCA_000223685.2 Zymoseptoria pseudotritici STIR04_4.3.1
TTATCTAACTAAACGGCGTATTAGCACGCACTTACATATAATTAGTAATAATTAGAGTAACTAGCGCAGTAACTGCCGCAGCTATATAGCGACAATACAAGCAATTAGCGACAATAGTGGTGGTGGGGGTGTTATTGTAAAGTTTGAAATTGATGAATCCGCCTAAATGTCACTATGGGCCGCCATCGTGTCTAGATTCTCCACGCTAGCGCAAGGCACAGCACGAAGCGCCCTGCAACGGTTCTGCACCTCGCCTATTGCTCGCTCCTTTTCGGACCTTCCTCCTTCGTCGACACGCGGCAGTTGAGACGACTTCGGAACAACTGCTTCTGGAATGCACACCGAGACACAAAGGATGGTTAGTTACGGCGACATTGGCCGATGGAAGAAGCAATGGAGTCGAAGAACGCCTCATACCCACAGCCAACGAGAAACGAATTTGCAGCAATGTTTCCTCAAACCCACAGCAGCAACGACCCGACCTATGGAAGGACTCTCCACTTCCAAATTCCTTCTGGAGCTCCAGATCCCTACAAGTCGGTCCACAAATGGAGCAACCTCCACCCGAGAAGCCAGTAACCGACACACTCCCCTGTCCACGAGTTCAGTGATCGTGCTCGAAATCCGAGAAATCCGCACTGGAGTGGAGCCCAGTCCACTGGCAACTCCACCTCGTTCGGCTACTTGGACATCCAGCAAGGAGACATCCCGGTGTGCTACCCACTCGCGGGTAGCGGACCGACCTGACATTCACGTTTGCGACCCAACATACCAGCTTCTGCAGGTACTGTATCCACAGCTGTACGACGACGACGACAAGCTGGGAATCCTTCGTTCGGAAACATCCTCCTTCACGTGTAGTACACCGCTCGTGCCATCATGGCTCCCACTCCCTTGCTGCACGTCAAACACGAGCGCAAGCATGGCAAGGCGTCTTGCTTTCCTTCTCCCCGAGGAATATGCGCTTCCTTCTACTTCCATTCTAGCCTAAATGGCGAGCTTGCCCGTCAAAGGGTGAGCCGATATCGAGACCCGGGCACCTTGACCAGGAAACGACTTCATCGCGCTTGTTGGCTAGCTACAGTGGGCTTACAAGCCCGGGATGGCACAAGACCCATGGAGGTCCTTCTGTAGGCGACTGTTTCCACTATTCAATGGACTAAATGTCTTGTTTCTCCACGCTCGCTCTCCCTTGGAGGTGAAAGAGTTCGGTCGCTCGTTCCAACATTTCGTCGCCAGAAGTTCTTCGACCACTCTTTCGAGACAGAAGTATTCCAATGTGAATCACTGCGAATGACCCATTCTACCGGACAACAGCTCCTCTTCACGACAACAAGCTAAGCTCAGGTCTCCCAAATATTCCTCGCCATCATCGACAACCAAGATGTACAGCACCGGCCGCCGGGCAACCTTAGCAGTCAACATCACCTTCTTCGCCCTCACATGGATCACCATCAGCCTCCGCGTGCTCGTGCGAGCGGGTATGCTCCGAGCCTTTGGATCCGACGACTGGACGATGTTGATCACCCAACTGCTCTTCACGGCATATCTGATCGTCCAACTGGGCGGCGTATACTACGGCACGGGCGAGCATCTGAGCGACTTGATCCCCTGGAGGGCGGAGCGGGCATTACAGTACTGGTACTTCTGCGAGGTACGTTTCTAATCTTCCTCCCGAAAAACCATTTCACCTTGAGATGACCTAACGACAATACCTCTCTCAGATCTTCTACGTCCTCTCAACCTGCCTCCTCAAAATCTCCGTCTCCCTCTTCCTCCTCCGCGTCGCCACCCACCGCCTGCACATCTTCATCATCCACATCATAATGGTCATCTCGGCTCTCCTCGGCTTCACTTTCTTCTTCGTGCTCATTTTCCAATGCTACCCCGTCTCCGACTGGTGGTCGCTCGACCCGTTGCAGAAACACTGCATCAACCCCACCGTCGTGATTGGACTCACCTACGCCGTCTCCGGACTGAATGTCATTGCGGACTGGACGTTGGGGATTCTGCCGATTTTCGTGGTCAGAGGGTTGGATATGTCGAAGAGGCAGAAGAGGTTGGTGGCGGGGATTTTGAGCTTTGCGGCGGTGGGGAGTACGGCTACGATTGTGCGGTTGCCGTATATTGGAAGTTTGAAGGAGAGTTTTCTAGGCAGCAACGGCAACTTTCTCTGTGAGTCTTCCTTCTCTGCACACGCCCATCTCTCGGAAACTTTTTTCCAATCTGACAAAGCTTTTGTCTGCTAACGTTCGTGGGGTCATTTTTTCAAGACAACACAGTCGGCGTAGCAATCTGGACCACAGTCGAAGTCGGAATCGGCATCTCCGCCGGCTGTCTCGCGACCCTCCGCCCCCTCATCCGTCTCGCATTCTCCCGCTTCGGAATCACGTCCTCCTCTTCCAACCACGCCGCTCGGGAACTCTCCACCCCCCACCGCAGCCACCACAGTCGAAGAATGCAAGTCGGCCGGGACGCAGACGGAGATTTCGTGCTCGTGGATCCGGGGAGGGGAAGGACGGTGACGACGATTACTAGCGGTGGGAGGGAGGAGTCGCCGGAGGGGGAGTTGGAGTTGGTGGTGGATGGGAAGGGGAGGGTGAGGAGTGGGGAGGATGTGGAGGCTTGGGGCGTGGGGAGGGGGGGGAAGAGTTGTGGTGGGGTGAGGGTTGGGGTGAAAGAAGAGGAGGAGGAAGTGGATGAGGATGTGGATAGGTATAAGAGGGAGGTGTATGAGATGGGAGAGAGGTCGAGGTCGAGGAGTCGGGGGAGGAGGGTTAGTGTTTGGTCGATTCCGTCGAGGCATTGATGGAGTGGGAGAAGCAGGATTATTATTAGTATGAGGGAGGATGGAAAGATGGGCATTTTGTGAACATTAATTCACTCCGGATAGACTGCGATGCCGTTCGGCCTGTCTCTTCCTCGCGTCATTCCCTCGCCTCCATGATTTCTCTCGCAGGGTCTGACAATGCAATAGGTGCGATTACACCTTTTTCCAAACCTACAATGTCCTTTCAAAAACGCCCGCCATGCTTCGTTCAACGCCAAAGAAAAAAGCAAAAGTCGTATGTACATGATGCCGCCTGTACACGGTATTGTGCCACCCCTATCGTCCCATTCGCCGCGGAACGGACTCCAGAGCCACTTGCGGACTCTTCTGTCCTGGGATCTTTTCGTCCAAGGTTTTTATCTCTCTCAGCTCATCGGCTTCCAGTCGCACTTGGAACTATTGATCGCTCGCCATGCTCCCGGTCTTCCAATTCCTGCCAGAACAAGGCAATTCTCAACACGACAGGCCAGTTCCCGGGAGTCATCTTTGCTCCGTCTGTTGGTGTGGTCGTTCAATTTGATGAGTCGATGACTGAGGCGTCCCATGCTGCGGGAAACTCATCTTTCAGTAGCGAATCCAAGGCCGTCATTCATGGCGTTCTCAGCCGGGTCCCTCGTAATTGCTCAATTTCGATGTCAAGCACAAATGGGCACACACTTTCATCGTCCTCTTCCGGTCACATCCATCCACTTCATCTGCACCCACTCCACTGCCCTCTCACCTTTCCACCTCCTTCCCTCACCCAATCTCCATTCCATCCATGCCGGATTCGTCGTCCTTCCTTGCGTCGATGAGCTCATCTTCCACCCCTTCAACCATCCCGCCGCTCTCGCCTGTCTGAACATGATCCTCGCGCCGAAGAGAAATCCGACCACGAGGAAGAGTTTGAACAGCAGCATCCATGTGTGAGACGATGCTGGAGAGTCGTAGGTGATGGGAGCAGAGAAGCGAAGGACCTTGTGGTCTTTGTCCAGCGCGGCGACGCGGAAGCGAGGGGCGGGTAGGAGGGAGGAAGTGGCAGGGAGCTGGAAGGAGCCTTCGAAGCCGGATTTGGGGATGATGTCGATCATCTCGAATGTCCCATCTTCTTCTCCCGAAAGTCGTTCGGAGCGGATGTCGGTGGAGATGTCGGAGTGGAGATCGGATTCCTGCAGGTCATCTTTGCGGTCGCTTTCCAGCGCCCAGAATGCGACTTCAGTAGCGCCGTTCCAGCTCACGTAGAGCGTATCGTCTTCGATCTCGACATCGGGAGGGTTCTTGGGTGTGCCGACCCAGTTGAGAACCTTGGTCGCGCGGTAGGACTTGAAGCGTTCGTATGAGTAGTAGACTGCGGCGCCGAGGTGGGTTTCGCAGAGCAATTCACCATCTGCAGTGTACTCGGAGTATGCGGCTGCGGCACCCCATCCGACGAAAATGTGGTCGGACGAAGGAAGGCGTTGGACGGAGCCTTGGGAGGAGGCTAGGATGCCCTGGAGGGAGACTAGTTGGTGAACGACTTTTGCCGTCTTATTGGGAATATCGAGCTGGATGAGGAGACCGCGGCTGTTGGATGCGTCGATGTGGAGTGGGCCAGCCTTTTGGTTGTCAAAGAGGGAAAGGATTCCGTCTTCTTCGGAGTACCATCTCGCATCGTGGGACCATTTGAAGTTAGTGGCTTCACCGTCGGAGAGGTCTGCGAATTGATTGTCGCGGCCGCCAAGGATCCAGAGTGTCTCACCGGTAGGGCTGATGCATACAACATGATGAAAGTGCCGTGATGAGATGATGTAGTTACCCTGGGAGTCCTTGTCGATACTGTTGAGATGATACCAGTCGAATGGGATGCCTTCGGAATAACCTCCGAAAGGATTCGTCATGTAAGTTTCAATTGGTTTGAAGTGATCCGAGGCTTTCCACTGAAAGATGAGTTCACCAGTCTCGAGATTGAGTTCTTGGAACATGTTGTCGACAATCCATCCGTCTGTGCCTCGCCACATACCCATTCCAGTGAGGTCCGCGGAGGTCGTGTTGTAGACTGTTAGTAGTCCCGTTCCTTCCGGTGTGATTTTGAATTCATGCAAGTCGCCAAACAGTCCCTCGCCAGCAGCGGTAACCATCTTCACGACCTCGTACGTCTCATCCAGCATAAAGTAGACGCCCTTCCCCGACGTTGCAGCTTTCTCACCCGACCACATCGTGAGATAATCCTTCCCTTGCCAATGCTGCACTTTAAGATTGGCCGTTTCACCGAAATCATCGTTCGACCAGATCAAGTCACCCATTCCATTCAGGATCATCGGACCGGGCTGATCGACGGAGGGACCATTTGGATTGAGGAGGACCAGCCCTTGGTCGCACGTCGCATCCCATATTGGTCGTCGCACAAGAGGCCCTTCAAGGTGGAAGGAGGAGTAGTGTTGTGTGGGGTACGCGCCGAAGACGCCGAGATCGAAGAGTTGAGGGTCCAAGGTGGGGAAGACCAAGGCGACGATGGGAAGGAAGAATTGGTGGAGGAGATATAAGGAGAAGAGTCCAAGGAGAGTCCACAGGGTCCACTTTGCGGCCTTCCAGAGGTATTTGGACCAAGTGGCCCAGGCCATGTTAACGAAGGAGGAAAGCAGCGAGTGTGAGATTTGACCAGATCATGTCGGCATGTCGGTGGGAGGTAGAAGTGTGTCGTCGGTTGGATGAGAGGAGAGAGAGAAAAGGAAAGGCGGAGACGAGGAGACGAGGAGATGAAGTCCGGTCGGTCTTGTGACGGACGTGGATGATGGTGGAGGTAGTTGTGGAAGCGAAGCCCGATAGCGTTGCAGGCGGCGTCCGGAGGTGTGGACAAGGGAAAGCAAAGGTCAAGCCACAAGGCGCGGAGAGAGGTCCAGGTCGGGGTAGGATGGGATGGCCCTGCAGTGAATGTGTACAATCTCGGACGGACGAGGTACTGGTTGGTGGCGCAAGAGGAGAGATGCAGGTGCTGCAGTGATAAGTGTAGGTAACCGGAGAGAAGTCGTAAAAGAATGGCAGCAGTAGCGACGGGAAGGGAAGAACAGCAAAGCAGCAAGCAGCCAGCAGCAAGCCAGCCAGCAAACCCAGCGAGAGAGAGTGAAAGCGATCTCTCTCCGTCACCAACTTTCACACCTGGTTAAGTTGAACATGCGGCGAATCAGAGCAGAGACGAGCGACACAGGTGGATTGATCGACAGCGTAGGTTCAACGTGCCAAGACGGCCTTCCTAGGCATGGCGGAATCTAGATGTACGCGACCGCCTTCGCCTGGGTGAATGCGTAACTCGTCTTGCGTGTTGTCTCTTCTGCGTTGCCCTGTCTAGATTGATATACCGACTACGACAGCATGATGACTGTGCACTGTTGAATGCTGACATTGTGACGACGCGGTGCCGTTCTGTTGGAATTGCGATGATGCGATGGAAGAGATCTTCATCCAGGGCTGGGATGGGATGGGCTGGAGCAATCTCGGTACGCCGGGCACTGACGGTGTGAGAATAGGAGACTTTTGCCAAGCCCAACAGCGTCGCTCGGTAGCCCGGTAGTTCTGGTACTATTGTTCCCTGTGCCCTGTACATACGTTTCGTCTCGTCTGAGTCGTCTCATCTTGGGGTTTGAAATGTCCCACGTCCAAACGTCCGTCAAAAGCCCACGACCGTGGCAGATTGGCTCGCCGGAGGGTTTCTTCAAATGCCGCATTGCACACAGCGCATGAAGTGTACAGACGAGCAATACGAGATACGAAAGACCTCGGATTCTTCCCCACACATTTATCCAAGCTTCACAAGTTTACCAGCAGAATAGCCGAAGCTCTTATGTCTCGGCCCCACGAACCCTTTGCGAGTTCACCTTGGCAAAATTGCGCAGCACCCGAAAGTGACGTCGCGATAGCAAGAAGTTGGTGGTTGAGCGAGTCGCGAGAACGACGTCTCTTATAACCTGAGGCATGACATCTGTAGGGAAGATTCTCTCAAAGATATGATCTGTCGACAGCACCATGGGAACGAAGTGATCTTTGTGAGTGTCATCATGAACACAGGGCAGCTCATCGGCTTTTGTTCAATTCTTCCGGCAAACACCGATCCTTGCAAGAGCTTCCAACAAGCGTGATGAACGAGGAGGCTTGACGACGGTTCATAGATCTCGATCTCAGCAACTCTCAACAGTCACAAACAATTCAAAAGCTGAGGCTGAAGAAGAAGAAGAAGTGCAGTCAACATAAACCTCGTTCGCACGCGAGAGGCAAGGTATGTTTTAAGCATAACGCGCAAATGCCTTGCAAGCGCAAAATCTCCCGTTCACGCAAGGGCGGGAGAGGATCACGACATCGTGCGCCATGGCACTGTAGGCATTCTAGGTCGTGCGTGTAGCAGAGGTGGTTTTTGATGAATACCCTACCAGCACAAGATGTTGTTTAGACTCGACCTCTACAGCATTCGGAGTTCGGCTTACCTCGATACATGCTACCCTAAACATTCATCCAGAAGGATGAAGCATATCCGAACCTCACCCACATTTTCCTATTGAACCATCGAACATTGTCAAGAAAACCGCAACGGAAATCCTGAAAGACGTGATCCATCGCACCTCAGCTCCACGAGCTCACCTCCTCTGCATGCTACCGAGATCGTCCCTAACGACTATAGCCTCAACTCACCATGTCCCCTCCACCTGCCAATACTCCCTCCCCCCTCCCCGACGCCTCAGACTACAACCTCACCTCCCCCCTTCCCCCCACCGGCCTCCGCTCCTCCCTCCCCAACTACAGCGACCCGCACTTCGCCCTCTTCCTCCGCAAAGTCTTCATCAAAGCCGCCGGCTACTCCACCTCCTCCCTCTCCCGCCCTCTAATCGGCATCATCAACACGGGTTCCGGTTTCAATCCTTGTCACGCGAATGTGCCGCAATTGATCGAGGCGTGTAAGCGCGGGATTCAATTGGCGGGGGGACTGGCGGTGGAGGTATGTTCACTTGCTGCCCTTGCGAATGGAAGGTGTGAGGCGAGGATTCTGATTCATTGGTCTGGACGAACAGTTTCCGACGATTTCGTTGCATGAGAGTTTTGCGAGGCCGACGAGTATGTTTTTGAGGAATTTGATGGCGATGGATACGGAGGAGATGGTGAGGGCGCAGCCGGTGGATGCTTGTAGGTTGTTCGCTATTTCTGTTTTTTTCTAGCGAGCGGGCTGGCTGATGTCGGGATGAGAGAAGGTGTGATGATTGGAGGCTGTGACAAGACTGTGCCGGCGCAGTTGATGGGCAGCATCAGTGCAAACAAGCCCGTGGGTGAGACTCCGCCGCCGATGGCTGAGCTGCGACTGATGGATGGGCTTGCAGGTCATATCGCTCTTGACGGGACCTATGATGCCAGGATCGTTTCGAGGTGAACGGATAGGTGCTTGTGAGTTGGTTCCTAGGAGCGCGTACTGGATGACGATGAGAACTAATCGCCTATCCAGGCACCGATTGCAGGAGTAATTGGGCGGCCTATCGAGCCGGAGATCTCGACATTGAAGATATTGCCGAGATCAACGACGAGCTGGCACCGGTATGACTCTCAATCGATGTCTTCACTGGCGAATGTCCAAAGCTTACGCTACGTTACAAGACAGCAGGCACATGCGGAGTAATGGGCACAGGTGAGATCGCTTCACTTCTCTTGCCAAGGCATCCTCTACTCACCTCCTTCCAGCAAGCACAATGGCCTGCATCGTCGCTGCCCTCGGCCTCATGCCTCTAACCGGCGCCTCCGCCCCCGCCGTCTCCTCCGCCCGTCTCCGCGTCGCCGAACAGACCGGCACCGCCGCAGTGCTCCTAACCACAACCCACTCGCACCTCAAACCGCAAACCCTCCTCACGCGGTCCTCCTTCCTCAACGCCATCACAGTCCTCCAAGCTATAGGCGGATCGACCAACGCCGTGATCCATCTCCTCGCCATCATAAACCGCCACCCGGAGCTCGCGGGCACCATCACCCTGCAAACGTTCGACGACATCGGACGAACGACCCCTCTCCTCGTCGACCTCAAACCCAGCGGCGCGAACTACATGACCGACTTCCACAACGCGGGCGGTATGCTCGCTCTACTACACACCCTCCGCCCTTTGCTCGACCTCTCCGCGCTAACAATCTTCGGCACCACACTGGGCGAAATGCTCGACGTCACGCCGTTCAAACCATTCCCCTACTCCACCTCGCTGATCCGTCCCCTCTCCGATCCTCTATACCCCGCCTCCGCCCTCGCCGTGTTGAAAGGGAATCTAGCGCCTGGCGGAGCAGTGATCAAAGCTTCCGCGTCGAAGGATCGGAGACTATTGGAATTCGAGGGCAAGGCGGTGGTATTTGAGGACTCGATGGATTTGGCGAAGCGGATCGACGGGGAGGAGTTGGAGGTTACGAGGGACTCGGTGTTGGTGCTGAAGGGTATTGGGCCGATTGGGAATCCGGGGATGCCGGAGGCGGGGGTCATTCCGATTCCGAGGAAGTTGAAGGGGGTGGGGGATATGTTGCGGTTGTCGGATGGGCGGTGAGTGTTGAGTCTAGAAGGGGTTTGTGGGGAAGTGTCTGCTGACGAGTTTGGGGGTTGTAGGATGTCGGGAACTGCGGGTGGTACGATTGTACTGCATATCTCGCCGGAGTCTGGGATTGTCGACTCGCCGTTTGGGATCCTTAGGAATGGAGACATGATACGGTGTAGTCTGGAGAAGAGGCTACTTGAGGTAGACCTCACGGCGGAGGAGATATCATGGAGGGTGGAAGAGAGAAATACGAGTCTGGAAGCTAAGGGCAAGGCGGTAAGAGGAAAGCGTATCGTGGAAAGGCAGCGTGGATATCGAGGGATGTATGAAGCGACAGTCAATCAGGCGGAGGAAGGAGCGGATTTTGACTTCCTCACAGCGAAGGGGGCTTTTTGAAGGTCTGGTGTCCGCTGTGTCAGTGAGGAGGGAGAGAGAGAGAGTTGAAATCTCCCGTCGTACATGTCTTGCCTGGCTCTACCCTCGCATTGGCACATAGCAACGAATGATACGGCGAGTTGCATATCTCTGTCGACGTTGCCAGCTCTCGAGAGCGCGATTTGTAAGCCGCTTCTGATCTCGACAGGCGGATTTCAGTGCGACCAGCTGCATAGGTAGACATCTGTTCGACTAGGTACAGTCAGCTACTCGCAAAGATCACGCATCTAACAAGCACTTTTCCTCGAATGTACGGTCAACACCGAGAATGCAGTACCGTGCAGTCCAGCCATCCATCGACATTTGATTCTTCCCCTCGGCAAGCGCAATTGAGCCACCAGCCGAAAGCCGACTAGCTCGTAACGGGTGCTCCCTTCCAGCTCGCCGCTCATTCTCTCACAACGACCTCGTTCTCAGGAATCTCCAAGCTCAGTCATCATCGGTTAGTCAGCCTTCGAACCTCGACTCCGAAGCAGCACGATCCCAGGACCGATCAGGTATGTCAGTCGCATTTATGTTGGCGCACATCGCGATGGAGGCGACAGTGGCGAGGCAGGCGGAGCACCATGCTGACGGGAAATCGCGCAGACAGGATCGAGTATCGTCGCCGTCCGTGGTCTTGTTGTTGTTGATACGACCACTCCCCGGGTGATTGAAGAGAGTGTCGCGTACGCGTGGGATTACAGCGAAAGAGGATAGCGATATCGAGTTGGACGCAGCGCGAAAGAGCGAACAGCAAGGAAGCTTCGGCGCATCGGAAGAGAGAGATTGCGACAACGGGATCGAGGCCAGCACTGAGCGTTGTCCAACTCCACAACGCGCTTCGGTCGATCGCCTTCGGACAGCATCTGCTGCGCGAACATGCAACGTGCTCAGGTGAGAGGATACTGTGTTCTCAAGAACGAACAAGACTCGGCTAACACCTCAACAGCAAGAGCCGCCTCTCGAGATGAGTTTACGAGAGCACCTCCTGGCTGCCAGCCAGAACACCAACGCCGCTCCAGCACCATACCCTCCTCCAGGACCCACACAGGCGCAGAGCCACGAGATGCCGTACCAACGTTCCGAAGGCAGTCCGCATGAGCAACATCACCATCTCGACCCCAACGTCACAGGCCAGCAGATGCCATACGGAATGCCAGGCGATGGCATGGATGATGGAATGGGTCCAAACTCAGCTAAGGGCAAGAGGGAGCTGTCGACGAGCAAGCGTGCTGCGCAGAATCGAGCTGCTCAGGTATGTTGGAAGCCCATCGGGTATTTATCAGCGCACAACTAACATCTCCCCAGCGCGCCTTCCGTCAACGCAAAGAAGGATACATCAAGAAACTCGAAGAGCAAGTCAAGGACTTCTCATCCATGGAGAACAACTACAAAGCCCTGCAAAACGAAAACTACCAACTCCGCGAATACATCCTCAATCTGCAATCTCGCCTCCTCGAGAACCAAGCCGAATTCCCCCCTGCTCCTTCACACATCAACCTCTCCACCGAGGGCGGTCCACCCAACCAGCAATCCGACCCCTATCCGTCCGCTGAACAGCAGCTGCGGGATGAAATGGAACATCAGCAACATGACGGTGGGGAAATGGATCCGAATCAGCCGCATCCTCCTCCACCCGCACCCGTGGTCGCGAGGGAGGATCCCAGTGCTGTGAGTCGCGGTGGTCTGGAGCAATTGCAGGCCGCGGCGCAGCAGGGGAGCTCGCCGTATGGCGAGTATCCGCGAGAGACGCCGGGTAAAAGCGATGCGCAGGGTGGGGAGGTGTCGTAGGAGGCATGTTACCCTCGCTTGAAGGGGAGGAGTCCTCTCCGACGGCTTGCGCGACTTGATTCGGTGCTTCGCGAGGATGCTCCCGTGTAGATTTGTTCGTATGGAGATGGGAGTGCATGATTATGCTCTACGGTGGATTATGTGTGGGAAGAGGGAAGAGGGATTCTGCAATACCATGCGATGCAGGTTGTATTTTTGCTCTCACGAGTTTGTGCTATTCTGTTCATTCAATCGACAGACTTTTTTGCTTAGAAATGATACCTTTACTTTCTTTCCCTCAGGTTGCACTCTCCAAGCTACCCAGGTGCTCGCTGTCTAGTCACATGCAAGCGATGACTGGGAGACGCTTTTTGAACTCCAATGCCTTACACCGCAGCCTTCCGCACGATCTCCATCGCCGAAACTGGGCTCGTGGCTTGGAGGGTGCATTCTGAGCTTGTTGACGATGGTGGGAAATCAGATGCTTGCTCGTCAAAGTTCTGTTTGATTCCTTTCTAATCAAGGTCTGCTTCGGCTTTGACACCAATACTGCCAAACTCATACATTCAAACGTACAACTCGTCAAACGCTTCATAACCTAAACTACCACGCCTCTCACCCCGTCCTCTGAGGTCGATACTCCTCCTTCAACCTCCACTTTCCCCTGCCCCTTCCTCCCTTCTCCAACTCGGCAATCGTCTTCAACATCGCCTTGAACTCCGCCGTCCTCTGCTCACTGCCACAAAAGCGATTAAAGTGATCGATCAGCATCTGCGTGTACGCCGCGCCACCTTGAGCGAGGAGGTAGTCTCTGATCAAGACGAGGAAGTCTTTGCCTTTGGGCTGGTCGGCTTCGGCTCTACCACCACCACGGCGACCGCGAAGCGCAGAGGAGGCGGGAGTGGATGCGGAGGAGGGTGTATTGCCCAGTTGCCGGGCTTGAAGATTCGCAAGCACAGACGCGGAACTGGGTCCTCCGCCACGCATACCACCTCTCCCACCGCGACCGCCCCGCATACCACCTCGCGCAGAAGGAGGTGGGCTAGGTGTGCGTCCCGCGCGACCCATCTGCCCTGTCCAAGTCGGTACACCTGCTGGTAAAGAGCGAGCGATCTCCCCAGCCCGCTGTAGTTCCTTCGCGGCTTGTGATGCCACGCGTTTCGCTTCGCGTTCGATCATGACCGGGTCGGCGCGGAGTGGGGCTCGGGCGCCGTTGATGATGGCGTCGTGGTCTTGAGCGGATTGCACACCTGTGCGGGCGAAGATGGAGGAGAGGACGCGGTCGTCGCGATTGGTGGAGGTGGAGCCGTCTGGTTTGGTGGTTTCGGCGGTGTCTTCTTCCTCGCCTTGCCAGTCTTCTTGACGGGAGATGCCGAAGATGTCGTTCACTGCGGCGCGGTCTTGGGCTTTTTCGGCGTCTTCGGGAGGTGTCGGGAGGTTGTTTGTGCTGGCTTTAGGGCCGGAGAGCTGGACTTCAGTTCCTTTGAAGATGCTGCCGGTTTCAGTCGGGCCATCACTGGCATCACCGAGGGTGAAGAGGTCGTGGAGGTCTTTCAGGTGAAATGTTTGTCGTTGCTTCGGGTCGCGGAGAATCTTGTTGGTCAGGAACTGCTTGAAGATCTGGCGATGGTAAATCTTCTCCTCGATAGTGCCTGCTGTCATGAGACGGTAGATCTCGACCTCGCGCTTCTGACCTAGACGCCAGGCTCGCTCGCGGGCTTGCACATCGGTCGAAGGGTTCCAGTCGGGGTCATAGATGATGACTCGATCTGCTCCAGTCAAGTTGACTCCCAATCCACCCACTTTGGTAGTGAGAAGGAAGACGTGCAAATTTGGATCCTTGTTGAATTCGTCGACAAGATCTTGCCTATGCTTGATGGAGGTATTGCCATCCATGCGACGATAGTTAAAACCCTTCATGCCTTGTATGAAAATCTCGAGGATATCCAACATGATACGATGTTGCGCGAAGAGCAATGTTTTGTGACCGTTGCGTTTCCAGATCTCGAGCAGAGCCTTGACAACCTGCATCTTGCCAGATTTGCTGCCGGTGCCGTATGCATAGCTCGTCTTCTTTGACAGCGTTTTGTGCTCGACCAGATCTGGATGGTTGCAGATCTTGCGGAGGATGTCGATCCCGTAGAGTGCCTGCCGTTTGCCATTCATGATGGAAGACATGTCATCGGAGCGAAGGAACCACTCGTAGGCATCTCGCTGTAGTTTCGTCAATTTGCAGAAGAGCACGCGCTCGCTCTTCTTGGGCAGATCGGCCGCAACGTCAACCTTGAATCGTTGGAGAAGATAAGGTGAGATTGTGTCCTTCAAAGTCTCCGCGCACTTCATCGCTGTCTCAACTTGGAGGTTCGATGCATTGGCGTACCCGCCCTGTTTGATGGGTACCTCGAATTGGCTCTTGAAGTTCACCAAAGTGCCCAGTCGCATGGGAAAGACGAAGTCGAACAAAGACCACAGCTCTGTCAGATTATTCTGCATTGGCGTGCCAGAGAGAATGACCCGATTGTGCGTGCGAAGCTCTTTGCAGAAGATCGTGATGGAGGTATTGGGATTGCGGATCTTGTGGCCCTCGTCCAGGACTGCGTACTCCCAGTCCGTCGGGATGAGAAGCTCCGCATACGTCTGCAGGCCAGAATATGTCGTGACCAAGACATGCCCATCGCGAACGACCCTATTCAAGATCCGCTTGGCAGAGTTGTAACCTTTGCTGTGGGTCCTCTTGTGCTGGAAACTGTCTTCCTCAAGTTCATCTTCAAAGCTCGTTTCTCGACGGAGGTCAAGCATGCCGCTACCAGAAGTGTGCAGGATGGATACTCTCAAAGGCGGCCACCAACGATGAAATTCATTCACCCACTGCTTCATCACCGTCGCAGGGCAGACCACGATGATTGGCTTGGTGAGCTTGTTTGAGTAATGTAGACCAGCCAAGAACGAGATGATCTGAATGGTCTTGCCTAGACCCATCTCGTCACCAATGATGCCGCCTACTTGCTGGGAGAACAATTCCCACAGCCATTGGACTCCAGTCTTCTGATAGTCGAATAGTGACGGATATATGTCTCCAGGTATTCGAAAGCCACCATCGAATCCAGCATCAGGTCTGCTCGGATGAGGCATCTGCCACTCTGGCGGTCCTCCTTGTACATCGTCCGGGATGGATGTCACATCGACGTCTTCCTCCTCGTCGTTTTCCGCAGCGGCACCCGATCCTTTTTGCCGAAGTCTAGCAGCTCGTCTCCTCTGTACCCAGCTTTTTAACCTTGCTTGATACACACCTTCGTCTCCATCATCAATCCCTGCAAGGTCTTCTTGCTCTTCCTCTGCGCTTCGCTTCGGTGTCCGCTTCTTCCCTCGTCCTTTGCGCTGAGCAGCTATAGTCGGCATCGCATCATCATCTTCATCATCACCAGACACCCCAATCGGATCAGCATCTTCCTCCTCTGCCGCTCGTGGGACAAATGCAGCATCCGAGTCATCTGCGGCTGTGCTCGCCTCTTCCGATGCCGCTCGTCGTCTTGTCTGTAGACGTCTCCGCTTTGCCGGTCTCTCAGATGCAAACTCCTCATCTTGCAGCTTCCTAGCCAGTGCTACATCTGCGTCTGTGTCGCCGGCTGTGCTGGTCGCTGCACTGGTATCCGCCTGATCGAATCCCGGCATGAGCAAGTTCCTGTGCGAGATTGGACCTGCTCCATTCGCCTCCTCCTGAGCTGCTGTCTCCATTTCCTCATCCTCATCATCGTTACCTTCCTCCGCATCGAGCAGCACATCGCCCAAACTGGAGGACTGCTTGAGTAAGTGCATGCCAACCTTGGAGAATGGTGTGATCTTTCCTGTGCGAATGAGAAACTCTCGTTGGCTCTCTCCCGCCATACGCTTATTGCTCGCATCCTCAGCGACCGTCTCACCACCCTGCTCATCTCCTGCCCGGTGGCGATCGTCCATGCGCTTCTGTATCTGCTCCAAGTCCGTGTCGAGAGGCTTGATCAATGCGCGATTGTGCTCAATCTCCTTGCGATACCTGTTCTTGGTAGTCGAGTTACCAAACTCAGCCAGCTTCCTCTCCAGCATCCGTATTGCTGAGAGCAGACGATCTTTCTCCTTCTGTGTCTTCTCCAAGCGTTTCTTGTCTCTCTCGTCTGCCTGCTCCGTGAGCATTTGGTCCGCTTGACGTCCAATGTCTCGCTCGAGATCATCCTGATCGCGTACTCCTGTAGCAAGGGCGGCCAATTGTGCGGCTTCGTCGCCTTCAATTTCGGAGTCGTTGAGATCGGCTACAGCCTGGTTGCCACTCTCGAGTCGTTGGAATTCGGGAACGATTGAGCATTTCGACTCGTCGTTCTCCTCCTTGATGTCCTCATTACTTTCCTCCATCTTCGGCTGCTGATCTTCGTTGTGAAGAGTTGAAGATGTCATGCTGGGCGGACGAGTCCGAGAGGGAATGTCAAGAACGGCGGTGGTGGTGAGCGAGCGGAACGGTGGTCATGTGCGAAAGCGACATGCGCGGTTCGGACTGACCCGACGCAAATGTGTGCGATCGAGAGTCATGTGTAAAGAAGTGTGATCGAACTTGAGACGAGTGTGCTTTGTGAAGTGAATTCGTGAATGGTGCCTCGAACAATGACGTTTTGGAAACGCGATTTCTCGGAACGGCTGTGACGACGTTCGCGTGGAGCTCCACCGACGGACTCAGTTGACCGCGGTACAAACAGAGACGGACCATCTTCTAACAACAACATCTCTGAATCACCTCACCGGAATGGCCTCTCTTCCTGCCCGTCAACCGTCGCAGTCACGCCGTTCAGCATCGTCCGAGCAGCCGTCACAGTCCCGAGCATCAGCATCTTCACAGGCCGCGGGGTCATCACAGTCACATGCGTCTTCATCACCAGTCCGAGCACGATCTGAGGACTTGCAAACGATCTTCGTTCACAAGCCATATAAAGAGGACATCCAGGTAGAGCAGGAATCAGAACTGGGCTCACAACAGGCACCGCAAGAGCAAGAGCAAGAGGAAGACGAGAAGCGATGTTGGATATGCTTTAGCGATCAGTCAGAAGACACACCCACGACGTCGCCATGGCGGGATCCATGCCCATGTGCTCTTGTCGCGCACGAAGAATGCCTTCTGGACTGGATCGCCGACTTGGAAACTCCAGGTCAGCAGAATCGTCGGGGTGAATATACTACACCCAAATGCCCGCAGTGCAAAGCGGAGATCAAGCTGTCACGTTCCACGGACCTCATCGTAGATGCGTCGCGGGCGGTGGACCGTCTGAAGTCCAAAGTGGTGACGCCGACTGTGCTTGCAATGCTGACCGGAGGACTACATTACATGAGCACGGCGTGGGGCATACATTCCATCTACGCGGTCTTCGGAGCTGAGGACGGACACCGAATACTACGACCAATCTTGTACAACACCATACGAGCCCCAGTCGAGGTATACGTCAACTCACCGCGAGACGCTTCGAGGGTAATGATGGAACTGTTCATCGACCGGCTTCAGCATTGGAGACTGTATCTTGGGCTCCCGCTAATCGGTCCCGTTCTCATCCTCTCACGAATGTCCTTTGCAGACAGCATACTGCCAGTGCTACCGATCTTCTTCTTCGCTACACAGAACTATGCGTCCAATGACATCGTCGACCTCACACAATGGCCAATCTCTGCCAGCTTCGCATTCGCCTTATTACCGTATGCCAGAGCGGCGTACAACGCTTACTATCAGAAGTTTTGGGCCGAGAAGGAGAAGCAATGGTTGAAAGAAGTTCGACCACGAGCAGGGCAGAGCTCCGACGAAGCAGCGGGCGGGAATGCTGCAGGCGGAAATGCCGCACCGCAAGGGGATGCAGACGACAATGTTGTCGAAGTCCACGTCGACGGAATTCGAGTCGATGGAGGCATCTTCGGCGACTGGGAGGTAGCAATCGAGGAAATCGCCGCTGGACAGCCGAATGACGCGCCCCCACCGAATCGGAACAACGACGGAGCCGCCGCACCAGCTCCGGTCATACGCGATGGACGGATACAGGCAGATGCACAGCGCCTCGCAGGCCAGCTCGCCGAAGCGGAGCAAGATCTGGATCCGGAGGCTCGTCAACAACAGCCGGCTGCTGACCCTCAACCCGCGCAACAACCTGAACAGCCCGCTGAACGCCGCCTTGCCACGACTGGCACGGCGATCGCGGGTCACTTCGTCGGTGCATTGATGTTCCCTACTGTTGCTGGTCTCGCCGGAGAGTTTCTAAAGCTCGTGCTTCCCGCGTCCTGGACGGCGCCGTCAACTGCCGTGAAGTGGCTATCCTGGAATGGAGATTACTTTCCGAAGAAGGGAGGATTCTTCCAGGCGAAATGGGCGAGGAGCCTTGTTGGAGGATGTCTGTTCGTGGTGTGTAAGGACGCGTTGAGGTTGTACGTGAGATGGAGAATGGCGCAAATGCATAGGACGAGGAAGGTGCTGAACATCGAGAGGAGGAGTGGCAGGATGGGTCGAGTCTGAGATGGCCCAGCGAGCATGAGGCCACGTGCGGTGTGATTTGGGCGCTTCGCATTGCATCGATAACAACACAGCGGGTGCAATTTGTGAACAACGGCCGATCAGCCGGGATGCGTCTAATCATGCGCAATCACGGCATGGAAGAAGAGACACGGTCGAGCGAGGACGAGTACCGCTATTGAACCGATAACGACTTCATGATTGGCAAGTAATTCAGCTCAACAGAAGGAACAATACCTTCGAGGTCCTCCTCGGAATGCTCCGCACAAGTTATACATGAGTGGCTTGGAGGTCCGACCTAGAGCAGGAGAACGAACGTCCTTGAAATGGAAGGAGAGGAAAGTGATGTTTATCGAATGATGAACTTTCAAATATGACAGGCTACTCAAGCTCTAACGTAAACTCCTTTGCGAATGCTGGTTCAAATGCTGACAATCAGAAACCCCCTCCCGCCGAGTCGCCGCTCTAGCTATGTACACAGGAAACCCCAAGAACCAATTCCTGCATCTAAAAGGCGTGGTAAGGAGCCATCGCCTTAAAAGTGGCCCTCACATCCGACTTGTACTGCTTCCAGCCCATGCTCATCCTTGACCTCGTGGAGGAGCTGGTCGACTTCAAGCTCTGGGTAGGGGTGGCAGTCTGGAATGCCATGGCGACTGGTGCTGGTGCGACTTCTGACGCGTCGACGGCGGCGTTGGAAGAGTTGCGAGATAAGGCGATGGAGTTGGCGTCGTTGTCAAGGTGGATCTCTGTGACGGGTGCTGGGCGGGCGAGGAAGGCCTGCAAGCGGGCGTCTTGGGTCTTGGAGATGATGTCGGTGAATTCCTTGACGTGGGTGGTGAGGATTGGCTTGATGGTTGTTGGGGCCTTGTAGGCTGGGTGGGCAGTTGGGATGGTCATGGTGATGGCGGCCATTGTGTTTGTGTTGGGAGTGATTCGGAGGTTGAGTGGTCGTTGGTTGGTCGGAATGGTAGAGTGATGGAGTGTTGGTGGTTGTTGATTGAGGAGTCGATTGAGGAGTCGAGTTGACTGGAGTTGTTTGATGATGTAGAAGCTCTGATTGTCTGGAGTTGATGTTGCGCTGATGTTCCTTTCTCGGTGGGACATCTGTCGCCTTATATGTCCCACGTCCTGCCATAGCAACTCCCTCGAATCAGTATACCACATGTTCAAGTCAGAGCGTTCGGTGTCTCCGAGATGGTGGCTTGCGTTGGACCAGGTTCAAGCCTCCACGGAACTTTGGTGGTGTCAGCGAGATCAAACTGTGGCTGCCTGAGATCTCAGCTCACCGTTGCGATGGCTTGCAGGACGGGAGATAAAAAGCATGAGCAGTCGATAAGGCTGAAGCAGCAGTCTCGCACTAGAAGCCAGAAATTCCGCGCTAGAAGTCTGTCCAGCATCCTTTCAAGGTTTAGCGTATCCACTAGCGCAGAAGTCCGAAGTGAGTGAGCTGTCAATAAACTTCACTGTGGCTGGCTGAGCTCGCCAAAAGTTGGCTCATCGTCGCGCGCTCCGAGAAATTGCGCTACTCGTGCAGTGGACTGACCTTCTGCCGCGTGGCCGGGCGCTCTAATTATGAGCACATCATTGGTCGGGCACAAGTGGTACTCTGCGGCTCTGCGTAAGAAGCCCTATCCTTGGCACTCATGTGCTTGATTCTTCTAGCGCCAGACATGCACGTGGCATCGGGGGGCACGATGAGCTCTGATCAACGTGCATTGCGTTGCATGGCTGCCGGAGGAACGTGTCGTTCCTGTTGGATCGTGAAGATTGTGGCTCTGGTCAGTGCTGGACTCAGCTGCGCTTTATCGTGGTCTGACCGCTCTTCTTTATTCGATCGTTCGATCTCGTCGAGATTGGCGCTGGTGTGCGTGGCATGAGCAGATACGACGGGCTCAAACTGCAAAAGCTGCTGTGAGTGCTGCCTCGAAGCCGGACTACCTAATCATCAAAATCAGCTCTCCGTGTCGAGCCAGGCAGCGGCTTTCATATTCTGTACACCATCGGCATGGTCACTTGTGAATTCCACGAGTGTCTCCTCTTGCCGAGCACGTCGCCAAAGCCGATTACCAGCTCGTAGCGATAACGCAGTCTCAGGTCAGCTCACGTCGCAATCATGTAACCACGTTAGAGGTACCCGTGAACACTCCTAAACCAACCCCAGCCCGTCCTCTAGCTTACCACTCCTCCCACTTGCACATGTCTTGCCCAGCATAGGGCTGAGCAGATCATCGCGCCATCACACTCGCCAGATCTTGCAGTGCCACTAGCGATGGTTGGGTAGGATCACACAGCGATTCATCGTGCAAGCCATGCTTCATTTCATCAGCCCACCATGTCCCGCCTCGACCTCCCACGCATCGTAAGGCTGAGCTGAGACTTGCATTGCATCGCAGTAGCGCCCGCGGGAGATCGGGTCGACAGGAAGGAGTGCCCGATGGCATTCGCTTGGAGTTGCGGCGTCTCGAGATGAGATCGGAATCATGCGATGGTTGGTTGGTTGCTTATTAGTTTTGTGGTATCGCTTCGTGAGATTTGTGATTTTTGTGGAAAGTTTGACACGTGGAGTGGTATTTGTGGTGCCGTGTGCCGTGTGCCGGGAGGACGGGAATCAGGAGTGGTGCATGATGGAAGGAGAGCTCTATCTGGGTGAAGTGATGGGATCTGCGATCTTGGGGAGATGGAAATGCTCTTCGCAAAATTGTCCAGAGAGTGAGACGAAAGGTATTGCGGCGCCTGCTCGCACAAGTTCTGCAGCCCTGCTTAGGGTTAGGGTTGCTTTGCTTGGGGCCATATACAGTCAGCTCCTGCAGCCGCTCGTTTCTCCACTTCCACCCTCGTCGCTCTGCGCGCCGACATTCCGATACCTAGCATGTTGGGATCACTGCAGAAGCGAGTGTTTAAGAGCCTTGCAACCGCTTAATTGAGCCATAGCATCATGCCGGTGACTATGGCACTATGCCGGCTGCTCTTGAACCGAGGATGGCACCATGCCGGTCAATTATACCTCCCTTGCAGCTACTATGCACTATGTTAACCGACAACATGGCCACCAACCGATTCGACAACGAGCCCTTGTAACAGCGGCCAAAAGAGGTTAGTAACGAGCGGCTGTGGCAGACTGTACATGCGCAAGGTTGACTGTACAGACAATCTGTACATTTTCAAGAGATCTTGACTGCTCAGCGCCATCTTCGGACTCTTTGCCCGCAATTGAGCCGTGCTTGTAAGTTAGCAGGACATGCACAACAGCTATAAAGGTAACTCCCGCCGGCAGACGTGCGAAAGTGTCGTAAGAGGTAAGTTATGAGACATAGAAAGAGAGAAGATGCATGTTGTTATAGGTAGCTATCTAAGGATTGTCTGAAGGACGAAGGTATATAAAGTTTGCTTAGTCAGGTTGTTGCTGCCTTAGGCATAACATGAACTTCTGCCTATTTCCAATCCCCCTCTCTCGAAGTCGTCTTCTATAGTAGCGTATATTAGTATTAACAATTACTTATAAAGAAGCGAAAAGTACTATTATCGGTATATAGCCGTTATAGTTGCTTAAGAGCGTATAGTAGTAGTTATAGCTATTCGAGCTATTAGAGGGTTTTTAAGAATACTAAGATTGCGACTATACGGAGCTAGTACCGGTTAGCTTCTAATTAGCTAAATCGAATATATTATAATAAGGGCTCCTTTACAACTAATTAATAAGAGGCTCTAATTAGCTAGTAGATAACTAGTTTAAGGTCTAGTATATAAGGCTCTATAGTAAGGCTCTATACGTTACGAAAATTTAAAAGCCG